>PVJL010002807.1:149363-180174 GCA_004026885.1 Lyroderma lyra
ACCGTGTCTGCGTGGGCACCGTGTCTGCTGGGCACCGTGTCTGCGTGGGCACCGTGTCTGCTGGGCACCGTGTCTGCGTGGGCACCGTGTCTGCTGGGCACCGTGTCTGCGTGGGCACCGTGTCTGCTGGGCACCGTGTCTGCGTGGGCACTGTGTCTGTGTGCGCTGGAAGCCCAGACAAGATAGCCAGGGCTGGCAGATGTGGAAGTGACCTGTGGCCATTGGTAGACAAATGGATCCCGAAGAGATGGCACGTGTACACAGTGGACTTTACTGGGCCATAAAAACAAATGATCTCTTGCCATTTGCTACACCATGGGTGGACCTAGAGGGTATTAGGCTGAGTGACATAAGTCAGACGGAAAAAGAGAAATACCGTGTGATCTCACTGATTCGTGGAATCTAAAATGAATAAACAAAGCAGGAACTGACGCACAGGTACAGAGAATAAGCTGATGGTTGTCAGCAGGGCAGGGGAGGTGGGAGCACAAGAAGAATCCGGCCGGACAGCTGTCACTCTCCACCGCCCAGTCCTCACCTGGTCCTCCTCCCGCAGCGCAAACCTGAGCGACTCCTACTTTACCAACCGCCAGGACCGCTACGTGTTCCTGCAGGACTGCCCTGAAGTCGCGGACTTCTTCACGGAGCTGGTGGACGCCGTGGGGGACGTGTCCCTGCAGCTGCAGGGGGACGACACCGTGAACGTGCTGGAGGGGATGGTGCATCCTTACAAAGGTAGGGCCCTGGGCTGCACTACCCGCCCGAGTGTGTGGGTGGGTGGCCTTGCCACGGGCTGCGGAGACGGGTGGCAGAGCCTCATCCTCCTTTTGTTGCTGCAGCCTGACGGAGGTGACTCACTGGCCATCAGGGAGGGTGTGAGCCCGGGAAGGTGGGCGCGTGGGCTTTGGGCTTGCTCCTCGGGGGTGAGCCTGGAGCCTGGCCGCTCTTACAGGAAGCAGCCTGCTCAGCGACGGCCCTGTTCAGGCCTCGACTCTTGTCACAGCAGAGTGTGGCTTTGTGGCGCTGCTCCTCTGAGGTCTGTGGCCTCTGGTCTGGAAAGTGAAAGGAGGAGCCAGCAGCTCTGTTTGTTGGAGATAGACAGGCCGCGGGGGGGCATTTGCATCCCTGCGATTCCTGTGGTTGTGACTTCCCGGACACTAAGAAGGTCTGCTGCGGAATTTGCACCAGCGTCAGCCGTGTGGGGAAGGGGTTAAACCACACCACACAGGTGGGGAGCGCCTGAGGTCCCAGCCTGGAATGGAAACCCCACGGGCATGCCTGGTGGCCGTCCCTGAGTGCCAGGGCCCGTGGGCACCCGTGGGCCGCGGAGCCAGTCTGTGGACCTGCCTTGCTGGCTGCTAGCCGGGATGCTCAGTTCCTACCATTATTTTTTGAAATTCTTCATTAAAATAATGTATGGGAATCTGTTTGCTCTCATATAAACTCGTACCTGCATGTTCTCAGTTTGGGCCTTCCGCTCACAAAGCATTTACTCTCTGGCCCGTACGGAAACTGTCAGCTGATGCCGGTCTGACTTCACAGGCCAGGCACAGGCACGCGGAGAGGGTCCCTACGTCTGGGGGCGTGAGGGTCAGCTGCTCAGGGCTGAGGGGGCTCTGCATGAGCAGACAGGTACGGGGGACCTTGGCCTGAGACAGTGTGTGGAGGGGGCCCCCTCCTCCCCTGGTGGGGGCTGTGTCGTAAGGGCGCATCCGCACACTGGCCGTTTGCTGTCTTTGTTCTGTCGCCGGGCGCCGAGAGGCCCTCGCGGGGCGCCCTATTCCCAGGTCAGACGGCTTCCCTTGGCTCCTGGCTGGCCTTGCTGTTCTGTCAGTCTTTTCAGAGACTCCACTTTGGTCAGTGTTGAGAGTCTGCGCTTTCGGCCGTTGGCATTCATTTCGGTACCTTCTGCCCTGTCGCTTCCTGTCTTGCGCCATGTTCTGGTCTTGCCCTCTTGTTTCCCCCGCACTGCTTGAGTCGGGTGCTTAGCTCATCCGTGTTCAGCTCTGTCTGGCCTAACAGCATCTATAGTTGTTTCTTCCCCTTCAGTACGGCGACGGCTGCTCATCACCGGTGTCTCGGGAGGGGCCCTGAGCCTCCTGTTCGCCCTCGGCCCTTGGGGGGCCTCTCCTGCGTCCTCCCCGCCCGTGACGCTTCCCTGCGCGCAGCCGTGCCCCCGTGTCTGTGCCTGCTGTGTGTGGCTCCCTCTCCTTCTGTGGTTGTACGTACAGGCGTCTACTGATACACGTTCTCACCGAATGTCACATGCTCACCAGCCACCAATCAGTGTGGGGCTTGTGTGTGCGCTCACAGTGGCCGGCTCCCAGAAAGCCCCTCAGGCCCCCCCCCCGCCCCGCCCTCCTCCGCAGGCGTCACCCCCCTAGTTGCCCCCAGTCCTGATTTCTGTCACCCTCAGTTAGTCTGGCCTGCTTCAAAGTCTTTCCACGTGGGACGTGTGGCGGCCTTTCCACCGCTCCGAGCGCGGGCTCCTGGGGCAAGGCCCTTTCTCCGGCACCTTTCCCCAGAGGAGCCTCGGTGGAAGTACGCTCCGTACACCCGATCAGCGGTGGCACCTGCTTGCCTGTCGCGTGCGGGCTGCGTTCCTTGTGCTGGGCAGGAGCCCAGAGCCCCCAACTCTCTCCCGTTACCTTCTTCTCCATGTCGCCCTCTAGGTGACCGCGCTGCGTACTGCAAGGCCGCCAATGAGCGGGTCATGGACGTGATCAACTCGGCCAGGACCCGCCAGCAGATGCTGCACGCCCAGACCTTCCATGGCGACTCCCTTCTGACCCAGGAAGATGCGGCCGCTGCGGGGGACGGGAGGCCCGCCCCCGACACCTGGATTTACCCACTGATCCAGATGAAGCCTTTCGAGATTCAGATCGACGAGATTGTCACCGAGACCCTGCTGACAGAGGCCGAGCGGGACGCCAGGGTTTACCTCACCACTGGCTACTTCAACCTGACGCAGGCCTACATGGACCTGGTCCTGGGCACGCGGGCTGAGTACCAAATCCTGCTGGCCTCCCCGGAGGTGAATGGCTTCTTCGGGGCCAAGGGGGTGGCGGGCGCCATCCCGGCCGCCTACGTGCACATCGAGCGGCAGTTCTACAGCGAGGTGTGCAGCCTGGGGCAGCAGGAGCGCGTCCAGCTGCAGGAGTACTGGCGCAGGGGCTGGACGTTTCACGCCAAGGGTAGGTGGCCACGTCTGGAGCACTGCCCCCAGCAGGGGACAGCCTGGGGCCGGGGGACGGGGAAGTGCCCCCACAGCCCTGGCTCACTGTCAGTGCCCCTGGTGCCAGGCGCCTGCCTGCTAGAGCCCTGCCCCTTCTCCTGTTCTGTGGTCACAGCAGCCCTGCGGGCGCGTCACACTTGTCCTATTTAATCTCTCCCTTGTGTGCACCAAAACCTTAGCTGCTCGTTAGGGGAGCCGCGGTAAAACAATGTGCGCGCAGCCGCTGTCTGCCAATAGGTGATAAGGCATGCGCGGTCCTGTCTTTCCTTGATCGTAGGTGTTGTCTCGTATTGGCCGTGGCCCCCCCGTCCCCCCCAGGGACAGAGGGCTCTTAGGGATCATGGGTGTGACACTA
The DNA here is from genome assembly GCA_004026885.1 of Lyroderma lyra. Lineage (NCBI taxonomy): Eukaryota > Metazoa > Chordata > Mammalia > Chiroptera > Megadermatidae > Lyroderma > Lyroderma lyra. The sequence continues at coordinate 152,954 of PVJL010002807.1, forward strand.
AACAGCCCTGTGTTCTGTCTTTTCCTCGCTTTGTTTACATCACATGCCAATGCGCTCAGGAGCCAAGCTTCCCAGGACAGGTTGGGCTGAACCACGTTTGCTGTGACCCTCAGGCAGCTGGAGCCACCCAAAGGTGGCATGGTCCCAGGTGCTTGACCTGAGACGTGGGTGGACGGGTTGAAACCTGTGCTTGGTGGCAGGATTATCCCTGCTGCGGCTTGGCGTTGCGAGGGCGCCTGTCTCCAGGGCTGTGACGCTTGGGCCATGTTGCTTAGTCCTGTGTCCAAAGGGACAGTGAGGTAGCACATGGCTTTTCTGGCTTCTGCTTGGTGGTTCAGAGGCCTTTTGCATCTGTCCTCGACCTGGAGGCTTCTGGGGGAGCTGAGCCAGGGAGGAGGGACGCTGCCTTGGCCTCCCGTCTCGGGTGGGGATCCTGGCTGCAGGCTGCCGCGGCCACGTGCCTGTGTCATTGGACTTGAAGTCCTCTCGGAACCCCTTTTCTTCTGAGAGCAGTGGTTTTCACGTGGGGCTGGTTGTTAGAAGCACCGAAGCCGAGGCCACACTAGACCTGACACTAGTTCTTGGGCACTGAACCCAACCTGGTGCTTTTAAAAACCTCCCAGGAGAGTCCACTGCCTTCAGAACCACTGTCCCAGCTCACAGTGGCAAAGCTTCTGGATTGCTGGGTGGCTCCCGCTGCCTACTTCAGGCCCCACGGGCCTGCTCAGGCAGGTGGCATTCTGGTGTGGGAAGGGAGCCACCCCGTTGTACTGGTCCCAGCATGTGTCACCGGCTGAGCCAGGCTGGAGGTCGGCCGTCTCGGGGCAGATGGGGCCAGCCCGTGGAGGGGTGTAGGAAATATGTTAGGATTGGCTTTGTTACTTCCAAGAATAGCAGCGGCGCCTGGGGGTGGGGAGTTGGAGACAGAGCTGGACCGTGAGAGGCTTTGAGCTTTGTGGATGATGCACGTGCCCGTACATGTTTGCCTGGGGAGCGGCCCGGAGACACACGCAGATAGCGCTCGCTCCTTATCACCCGGGATCAATAAGGAGGTCCCTTGTCGCTGTGTCTCCCAGCTCAGCCTGGCCCCTCTGTTCTGACTGTGCTGGGGGTTATTTCCCTGAAGCTGTGCCACCAAATGTGCAGTGACACCCCAGTTACCGTTGAAACAGAAACACCCAACCGGCTTTTCTAGTGCGTCTCGCCTTTTCCCGGACTGGTGTGCTCCTGGCGCGCCCTCCCTCCTGCCCTGCTGCGGGCGGGGCCCTGCAATCTGGGAGCACGGGGTTACTGGGAAGGCCAGGAGTCCCAGGGTGTGTGTGTGTGCATGCGTGCACACGTGTGTGTGGGAGGGATGGGGAGAGCTGCATGGACAGGGGGCCTCGCCTCAGTGTGAAGTGAGAGGCCAGGGTCCCTGCTTGCTCAATGGCTCTGACTGACATTGGGGCGTCTTAACCCCAGACCTGAGGCCCTGAACCTAACTGTCCCCTATACCTGGGCTCCTGAGCATGAAAGAGAAAAAACCAACATGATACAGACAAATGTTAGTTACATGCAAACAAGTGGTTAGAGTAAGATGGGACTTGGAGCATTGTAGAAAATAGGTCTGCCTTTCATTTCTGTCACGTACGAGGCAAAGTACCGAAAGTTAGGTACAGCGGCACAGAGGCAGGTTCGGAAATTACCGAGAAATCGGTACAGCGGTCTGGTAGGGTTCAGGCAGCCCCCCTTTCTGGCTCACCTTTTGATGGTGACCTCCCCCAAAGCAAGACAGAGACACAGCCTGTGTAGATAAGCAGGCAGCCTCGCCGGGGCATGGGTTTAGAGGTTGGCGTGCTGGACCACTTACCGACTGTCCTCTGCAAGGCCCGCGTGGGCACGAGCAGTGTGTCTGTCTGGGTCTGTGTTTGGACCCGGCAAAACTCCCGCCGATGGCTGAGTAGCCTGCACCTGCGTTCCCTTCCCCACGTTGCTGCAGGACAGGCCGGGGAGGGTCTCGGCTCCTCGCGCTCCCACGGGCCCCTGCGTGAGGGGAGCAGGCCGGGCAGCGTGTTCGCTGCTTCCGGGTTCTGGTGCCTCTGACAGCACCCCATTTGTCAGCGCCGCTCAGCCCTGGGCCTCAGGCATCGAGAGGCTCGGAGGCCTGACTGTGCGTGGGGCCTCGTGAGCATGGTGATGCAAGAAGGCTCCACCTGGTCCCCGCCCGCGGGCAGCTGACGGGCTGGTGGGGAGGAACAGCCTCCTCGTGGGCAGTGAGCACGCTGGCTAGCAGGTGCTAGTGGATGGCAGTTCCGTCTGATGAGAGGACGCTCCAGGGCTGGCGTACGTTCTCTAGTGTTTTCTGTCTTAGGTCCCGGGGGGAACGCTGGGGTGACGGCTTTGCTGCAGCAGTGTCCGCTCCGGTCAGCGGGCTGCACACAGGCCTGGCTCCTGGCTCACGGGCTGGCTTCTCAGCACACCTGAACGTGGGCCCCATTTTAGTAAACTGAGCCGCCTCGCAGAGCCAGAGGCACCCTCCCCTGCGAGCAGGCGGGGAGCAGAGACTGCGTTCACGGCCGGGCCCCCTCTCTGGCGCTTACTTCGGTTTGTGCAGAGGACGCCTGCTCAGGATGCTCAGGAGCCCCTGGGTGGACGTGGTGCCGTGGGCTGTTACCAGACCTGGTTCTCAGGCCAGTTTTACGTTTGGCAGAAGTGGGGGGACTGGTTCCCCTTCTGTGTAAAATGGGGTGATGACACTGGATTGCACTCAGAAGAGAAGGGTGACGTGGCATGCGTGGTGACGGGCAGCAGGAGGTCGTGGGTTCCTTAATGGGGAGGCGTCCTTGTCGCCTGTACTTCTGTTGCCCTTCTCCCTGTGGGTCAGTGAAGCCAGAGGTCTTACCTGCATTTGGCCTCTGGAGGGGTCGCTGGGTGGGGGTGGGGTGGGGGTCCACCTTAGACATCAGTCAGCGGGCAGAGCCTCTGACTCACGGCTTGGCAGTTTCCTGCCGCCTGGTGCTCCTCCTCACCCAGGAGGCGTGGCGGGACGAGGTTCGGGGAGCGGGGGTACACCTGGCCTCCCCTGAGTGGGCCCTGGGGTGGTTATGGCTGCTTCATTCACTGTGCAGGTATTAGGTGCCAGGCGCTGCACGTTACATGTGGTAGGTCAGGTGATAAATACTTTTCTTAGAGCTGAAACTTTGTACACTTTGGTTTATTTTATTCACCTGTTTAAAGACTTACGTTTTTTAGAGCAGTTTTAGGTTCACTGCAAAATTGAGAGGAAGGGTACAGAGATTTCCCATGAACCCCCTGCCCCCACCTGCACAGCCTCCCCCACTATCAACTCCCCCAAACCTCCTACCCCCCGACCCAGATGGTGCATTTGTTGCAATGGATGAACCTCCATGGACATGTCATTGTCACCAGAATCCCACAGTTTACATGGGGGATCTGTGGGTTTGGACACGTGAAATGACACGGACCTGCCGTTAGGATATCACACAGAGTGGTGTCACTGCCCTGAACCCCCGTGCTCCATCTGGTCTGGTCACCCCCACACTCCCCCAGCCCCTCGGAGTCACTGATCCGTTCACTGTCCCCATAGCTGTGCCTTTGTATTACAGAGTGTCAGATAGTAGGATCACGCAGTGTGTAGCCGTTTCAGATGGCGTCTTCCACTTAGTCACGTGCATTTGAGGGTCCTCCGTGTCTTCCTGGCGTGGTAGCTTATTTCTTTTTAGTGCTGAACAGTAGTGTCTCATCTGGATGTGCCACAATCTGTCCATCCACGCACTGAGGGTGTCCTGGTTGCTTCCAGGAACTCCCTTTTAAACCTGGTCCTGATCAGGAGTGGGGTCCAGGGGGCAGGTGCAGAACGGCTTTGCCAGCAGTTCAAAGTGCCTTGTCTCCCATGTGCCAACAAACTGACCACTTTCAAGAGGCTTCAGGGAGCCTGCGTGAAGGCCCTGGCACGCCACCCCCTCTAGGCTCAGCTCGGTGCTCCATGGAGGGGCGGCCTGAGAGGTGGTACTCAAACCATCGGGCACTTCTGGAGGAAGCATTCAGCTTTCCCAGCCTTGCCCAGCTCCACCCAGCAGCCCCCCTTCAGGTGGGGCCTCATCCACCCTGGGGGACACCGGCTCTGCCCTGCAGCGTGTATGTCAGGGGGAGGATCAGAAAATGAGTTTTAAGATGTTGACTTTGATTCATCTGGATGGAGTATTGTAGTGTTAACAGCACGACGTGTGTGGCTAGGGCGGGGCTGCAGATTAAGAGGTTTCTGGCTCAGGCTGACTGAGGAATCTGTTAATGATTGTGAGAATTGTCACTATTTTTACTGCCTTCCCGACAGGCCGGCTGCTTGGCACAGTGCCTTGCAGTGAGAGCTGGGCAGCCCCACCCTGTGTGTCCTGCACGTGGGAGGCAGGTTCCACCTGGGAGCTGGCAGGGACGCGGGGGCCGGGCCATGGCGCTCACCACTGAAGCTGCACAGCCTCCCGGCCTCTTGGCGAGTTTCGGACCCTGACGTCTTCTGTCCCCTGGTTTTTGCAGGGGTCTGAGAACCCTCTGAGGTTTATTGCAAAATACTGTGGGAGAGGTGAGGGAGGTAGGTTTGAATTTTCCTTGGAGCAGTCCTCAAAGAAGGCCTCTCAGGATGTTCATGAGCTCCTGGTTTAGCACCTCAGGGCTGCTTTTATGCTTCATTTAGTCACCAGTTGTTGGAAGAGGCTTTGCTCTTCTCATTTATTTCATTCAAACACGTGTTTGTCCAGTGCCTGCCGTGTGCCAGGCAGCATTCAGGTCACTGGCTGAAGACAGGCTGACGCCCTGGCCTACGGCTATGTTAGTCGGGGGAGATAGGAAGCAGACGACTCTATTCAGTGTCATGGGAGCGGGGAGGGTCATGAAGGAGGCCAGAGCAGAAGGGATCCAGCTCCTAGGGCTCTATCACACGCAGGGGTAGGGAGGGCCTCTCGGAGGAGGTGACATTGAGGGACCAGAAATGTGAAGCCCTGAGACCATGCTGGGCTTGAGAGACGGCACTGGGCCGGTGTGGCCGGCAGTGCTGGCGGTGAGACTGGAGGGTGGCCAGGGCCCATCGGAGGGGCTGAGGCCACTCATCTGATCTGCCCCCAGAAGGATGCCAGGCTGAGTGGAGAAGGGGCTGTAGGTGCAGGCAGAGCAGAAGCTGGCACCTGCCCTTCAGAAGAGGAGGCCCAGAGCATGGAGCAGGTTGCCTGGGGCCAGGGCCGGGAAGCTGCAGAAATCCAGGGTCCCCGCAGCTCGCACTCCAGGGCACGCAGCGCTGCTCCTGCTCCGAGCCGCCGCTCAGCCCACTGGGTGCTGCCCGTCCCCCGGGGAAGCCTCTCCCTCACAGGTGGTTCCTGGAACAGTAGAGACTGGGGCCCAAAGGTCAGGCCCGAGGTGGGAACTGGGGCTTGATAACAGGTTTCTGGCTGTCTGGGAAGTGCCGTGTTTCCCGTCAGCGCTGAGTCCCTGTGCCCGTATGTAGTAACTGACATCCGGGCCCTGACCAGAGGGATGAGAGCGTGGAGCCTGCAACCTCCCCCTCCCCCTGGCCATTCCCAGCTGTGCGCAGGGTGCAGAGCAAGGGCTGGACACCCTGACTGGCGAACTTCCGTCTAGAAGGACCCTTGTCCTGGCACCCGGCACTCGGAGCTCCCGGGGTGCGCGGGCCCTGTGAGGCCTCCCTCCCGCCCTTGCATTTAGGGTCTGTATTTTCTTTTTGGTAGAGAAAGGTGGCAGTGCAAGTTGGACTCCAGGGAAGTCGGAGGGGTGATTGCAGCTCTCCCCAAAGTGGCCAGTAGGGTTGAAACGTGGGCTCCCTCTAATCCCAGGTGCTCACCTGAAGTCCAGCCTGGGCCGAGGGAGGCGGCAGAGGGAGGCAGAGGGGGAAGGCAGGAAGCAGGTGTGTATCATGCAGTCCCGCGGAGGGAGCGGCAGACCCGTGTCTCCGTGCACACGGAGCACAGCCGTACACACCTGGACACGCAGACAGATGCACAGCACGCCCGTGATAGGAGCATCTTGTTCGCAGGGCGGTGGTTAGGAAAAGGGGCCCGAGAACGCTCCTGTGGGGCACCGTAGTCCATGCGGGGAGCTGTCGGGTGGGTGGGAGGCGGGCTGGCCGACCCCTGGCTTGCCTTGTGAGGGAGCCGTGCGAGCTGGGGCAGATTCTACAGTGAGAAGTACCGGTAGGACCAGGCCCTTCAACCATCCCCACCGGACCCTGTGCTCCAGGAGCCTTGGATGCACATAAACGGGGGGTGTGATTCACATGAGCCGTCACTCATGTGGGTGTCGGGCCCCCCTCCTCCTCAGCCTCACCTGTCCCCTCTCTGGCTGGACAAGGGCTGATCTTGGCATCAGAAGAGTTGCAACAGGATGGCCGAAGCTCTTGCCTCTCTGCTGAGGCTGGTGGCGATGTGCTTGCTGCCATGTCCCTCCCAGCTCCAGGCTCCGCGGGAGGGAGTGGGGGCACCTCAGCCCGACGTACGTGCACCTGACAGGCACGCCATTCTGCTTGGCTCTCCCTGGGCATCTGGGACAGAGTGCCAGGGCCAGCCCATTGCCCTGTGGTCTCAACACAGGATCGGGTCAGCCACTGGCATGGCAGCTGATGGTGCAATGCACACAGGCGAGCGAGTGGCTTTGATGTGGCCCCTGTGTGTGTGTGGGGGGAGGTGTCAGGCACCTTACAGGAACAGCAGCAGAGCGTCGTCATCGCTTACCCAAGACGTTCTTGGAAACGCTCTTGCTCTGCGTGAGAATTAGGAAATGGTCTTCTATTTTAGGAGCTTGGTGTGTGTGACATGCTGCCGATGAGCCTGTGACGACCGTGTGTGGCTGTGTGCCCTTTGAGAAGGTCACATTGGTGTAGGAGTGATGGCGCTGGGAGGGCGCGGGGAGGGGCGCCCTGCACAGGAGCTGGGGACTGACCGGCTCTGCGCTGGGCTTTCGGGCTTTCTGCACAAGGCGTTCTAGGTGCTGGTGAGGCCAGGACAGAGGCCAGGGTGAGTCTGGGCTCCTTCCTGTAAGAGGAAGGAAGTCCAGGGCAGCAGAGTCCTCAGGAGGTTTTGGGAGTGGGTTTGCAGGAGAAGTCGTTCTGATGGCAGCCGGACTGCAGGAGGCGGCCCTGGGACTCGGGGGCGGAGGCAGGCCGGGGGCGGGGGGTGCGGCGTGCACAGCAGAGGGGGCCTGCCTGTCCTCTGTTTCATGTGATGTTTTAGGTTCTGGGAGAGTCCATGACCTTCATTGCAGCGCTGTGACCGTGGTGGTGTCACAGACAGCGAGTTCCTGGGCAGGGTTGGAGGGGACAGAGCGGGAAGTGGCCCGCTGTGCTGGGCTTGCCCTATCTCTGAGTGTGGTACCAGCTGGCCCGTCGTCTGGTGGGAGAGGGAAGTAGCGTTCTCCGGGTGGGGCACACCTCTTCAGTTCTCTCCTCCGTTGGCCTCTCCTGGACTTTACCTGCTGGCCTGGAGGTCCCTGAGCCCTGAGCAGAGACTCCTATCTGGTGTCCTTGGTGGCGTGTTAGCAGCCTGACTAGGGAGAATCGCATGCCCCTCGGTAGGAAGGGCCGGCTGTGTTCAGGTAGACACGCAATGGGGTGCCTGTTCTTACAAAGCACCCCCTTCACCCCATGTACCCGTCTACGCCTGCCGTTCCCTAGCCCCCCGTGTTGACACGTCAGCGGCTTCTTTCCCTTGGTCTCATGGAAGGGTGGACCTCTGGCCAAAGTGGGCTGAGTCCCCGTGGTCAGAGAGTAGGGCACAGACACCACCAGGTTCCCTTTGAGAACCCGTTTCTCCCCTTGCTTGCGAGCAGAGGCCACAGTGTGCAGTGTGCCAGAAGGAATGAGACCATCCGGGGGTGTGGGCCCCCCCCCCGGACCCCTCGGCAGCACCTGGGGCCGGGCGGCGAGCGAGGCTGGGTCCAACTGCCCTTGGGGCCCGCAGCCAGTGGTACCTGCAGGGCCCCGGTCCTCTCGGGGTGAGGTGGGGCGTGGAGGGGCTTGGGCAGATGCGGTGCTCACTTCCTGTCTGCACGTTTGCTTTCCCTGCAGGCCTCTGGCTGTACCTGGCAGGGAGCAGCCTGCCCTGTCTCACGCTGATTGGCTCTCCTAATTTTGGGTACAGGTCAGTCCACCGGGACCTGGAGGCCCAGATCGCCATCGTGACGGAGAACCAGGCCCTGCAGCAGCAGCTTCACCAGGTGGGTCGGCGAGTGGCATGGGGTGTGGCTGGACGCCCAGCTGCCTGTGTCACTGGCTCCCTGACATCTGAGCCAGGAGGAGCCGGGTGGTGGGATGGCGGGTGGCGAGAGAAACTGCCCTTGGAAGCTTCGAGCCCTCTGACTGCCCCGGCCAGCCCGGCGCGTCCCTCCTCCCGCAGGGGCTGCTTCCTGGGGGAAGAGAGCACAGTTTTCCCACTGGTCCCCACCTCTCCCAGGAGTGCGGGTCCACGGTGGAAGGGTGGCCACCCAGGCAGGAGGGCACACAGGGAGCAGTGTCTTTGCAGGGGGTGACGGAGAAGCCCGGAGAAGGGGCCAGCTGCACGGGGGGCCCGAGTGCCAGTGCCGGGGGCTCTGCCAGCCGCGCGCAGAGGTGCCCGTGCCCTTGAGTCACAGTGCTGTTTCTGTCTGACGTGTCCTGTGCTGTGGACCTTGGGGGTGGGTTTGGGGCAGTGGAGGGGGCCTGGAGGTGTGCCGGGCCAGGAGCAGGGGCCGTGTGCGGTAGTCTGCAGGACCTGGGGAGATCGTGGGCTGCCTCTCCCTGCTCCCCACATCCGTCTGGGGACACCGCTACTGCTTGGGCAAGGCAGGGCCTGTTTCCCCTCGGGGGAGGGGTGTGGGTGTCCTGGATTCTGTCCTTTCTCACACTCACAGCCGTGATAGCGTGGCTTTCCTTGCGGCCACAGGCGGGAGAAGGCAGGCACTCTTCTGAGCGTGGGACACCCGAACTTGCTTTGGCTGGCTTGGCACGCTGGGGTGGACAGGCAACGGAGCGCAGGTGGCCCTCCGAGGACCCCCCTGCCCTCCCCTCGGAAGAGACTTCCCAGGGTGTCGGGCTGGAGCGTTGGGGTTGGGGACCCGGAGTCACGTGCTGCTGGCCGGCTGGCGATCCACGGTCAGGTCCAGAGAGGCAGCGGGAGAGGAGGGCAGCGGTGGTCCCCAGAGGGCCAGGCCAGCCGTGGGCTCGACCCGCCGTGCATGCTCGTCAGATTTATTTTCTGTTTCAAGTAGAGAATAACGGAGTCACTGGGCTGGTGCACTTGCGAGACGCGGGCACAGGACCCGAATGTGTGAAGGGGGAGGCTCCGGGCTCACGGCTGTGGGGCCTGGACATCAGCGCCTCTCCCCGGCCGCGCCAGCCCCTCTCCCGCGTGGGAGCGCAGGGAGCGCAGGGAGCGTGCTGCAGGCCCGACCTCCGCGGCCCCAGCCCGCGGCTCGGCCGGCGCTCATCCTCCAGAGTTCGGGAACTGCTGTTGCGAAACCGCTGGAGCCTTTGTTGATGGAGGAGGAAACGGGCGGCCTTGTTCCCGGGGACCTGCCTCCGGCGAGCTGGGAACCCTGTCGGACTGAGTGGGGCCCTGGTGCCGGGAAGGCCTCGCGCCCAGGGCGGGAGGAAGTGGCGGCGGTCACGCTCCCAGCGGCCGCGGGAGGATCTGATCTGCTCAGCAGGTTTCTGGCTCCAGTGAGGCTTCCAGCAAATGACTGAGGGGGCCCCCACACCGGGGTCCCAGCAGGGGACGCGGCCCCAGGGCTGGCCGTGCAGAAGGTCTGAGCTGCGCTGCTCGGCGGTGAACTCTCTCGGCGTCACCCCCGTTGCAGGAGCCGGGTTCCTGCAGATGCGGGGGTTCCTGCAGATGAGGTCCTGCCCCTGGTCAGCAGAAGGGCGCTAGCGTGAGCCTGGCCTCGGGCCTGGACCGAGTTTGCATGGACATGGGCTGATCTGGGGGAGCAAGTCCCCCGGGCTTGTGCCCAGGGCCCTGGTACTGGCCACTGTGCCCCACTTCCTGAGCTGACTGAACCCACATCCTGGTTCTTGAGAAGAGCTGGGCCGGTTGTGGTCACGAGCTGCTTTCCCAAATGACATATTTGGGATATTTTCTGTTTCTTCCCAAACCTGAGTCCCAGGGGCTTCGGACTGTGGGAGGTGGCAGCTCCTGCTGCAGCTCTTCCGTTCTGTAGTGGCACGTTGGTTTCAGTGCCTTTGAAGTGCACAAACGCGTTTCTGGATAATTCTGCATGTATGCTTCCAGCCCTGGGACTGCAGCCGCCACCAGGGAGGCCCGTGCGGTGCCTGGTGCTGGGCTGCCCGGCCACACGGCCTCCCCACAGCTCAGAAAGTCCCTGAAACCCCGCCGCCCGGGAGCCTGTCCCCAGAAGCCGCTCTGGGCTCGCCCGGGGTGCGAGGAAGGGCCCCATTTGGGTCACCCCGGGCTGGGGACGGGAGCTATTTTTATCAGAACCTGAAGTTCCTCCCTTCACTTAGTACATACAATAAAAACTGAAAGCTTCCTGGTTTTGTTCAGAGAACGTGGTTCACCACCTGTGACCCCAGAAAGACTCCCTTGAACGGCATTGTAACCCCGGTCAGCTGACTTCCTCCTCCGTCCCTGCTGGGGAGTCTGTGAGGAAGCTTGAGTGTTTCTGGTAATTTAATTGAAATCTTGGCTGCGTGTTCATTTGTAACAAAGCCAGAGCCGGGTCTGTGGAGACTCTGCAGACCAGTCCCCCGAGCTCCAGGCACAGCAGCAGCTCAGAGGCCAGGGGACCAGAGCGGGATGGGAGCCCATCGGGAGCGCCACCCTGGGGCCCCGAGCGCGTCGGGCTTCACGGCCGAGGGAGCCAGTGTGGAAAGCGTGGAGGAGGAGCTGCTGCGGGCACCAGGTCCCCAGGCCTCGACGGGGAGAGCTGTGGACCAGCTCGTACTGTTCCGGAGGGCCAGGTCCTCTCCCTTCTCGCTGGGTCACAGGAGCTTGTGGGGACGCGCCCTCTTGCCCCTGTCCCCAGAGGACAGCGCCCATTCTGAGCCATCCAGAGTTTTCTTGGGATGCTGGTCCTGCAGTGGCCAGAGCGTCTTCATGGCCACGCTGCTGGGTTCCCACGCAGCAAGGCGTGTTGGGTGCTGGGCGTTTTGCGGCTGGGGGGCTGTCCGGTCCAGAGAGGTGTCGGCCCCTGCAGAAGCACGGCAGGTCCCCTGCGAAAGGGAGCCGCGCTGGGGGGGGGGGGGCAGGTTGTTCAAGAGACAGTTTCTCTTCCAGTGATGCTAAGCACGGCTCATGACCAAACTTAGATAAGTGTTCGTTGTTGACAAATAGGAAAGGGATACGTTGTAAAGATTAAGGAAAGTCAGAAGGCTCTAGCCCTCTCATTCAGAGATAATCGCTGAAATCTTTTTGGTTATTGTCTTTCGTTCCGTGTGCACGTGGAGAGGTCTAACTTGTCTTGTCTTTTTAGTGAAATTAGGGTTGTATGGTACCTGAGGGCGGTCGGAAAGTATCCAGCCATGTAACGTGAAAAGCAGGGGCCTCTGTGGCTGGCTACTTTACAGTCCGTCCTCGTGCGTGATTTCACACCCAGCACCTTTCGCTCACTGCGTTGTGCCCTTAACCCACGTTACTAACATTCTTCTGGAACGTGTCATCTCATGGTGACTACTGGTTTGTCACATGGCTTTATTATATTGAACGTTGGCCGCTGGACATTTAGGTGGTTTCCAGTTTTTCCCGGTTATAAACGTCACTGTGATACATATCGGTGTACAGAAACCGTAGTGCACAGTTCTTTTCTGGGGATAAACTCTTGCAGGTGGAGCTTTTGCAAGGCCCCTGGGGGCAAAGAGGCCGCGATGCCCTCCCTCAGCGGTGAGCGCGTGCCCCTGCCTCCCAGGCACCGGGGACGGTGTTAGCGAAGTTTTTGCCGGTTTGGGAGGAGAACCGTGACGTCTCATGTAAAAACTTCCCAGTAATGTGCAGTCCCTCGCTGACTGGGGGCGAGCGTTTAGTTGTCCCACCAGCTGTGTTTCTTCAGCTCTAAATTGCGTGTTCTGGGTCTTAAAAGCTTCTTTTCTAAGGCATGTTGTAAAGGGCAACTTGCAGGGCCTCCCACGGTTGGGTCCGCTCAACGTGTGATGTCAGGGCCACCAAGGCCACGTCGCCTGTGCTGGAGGAGACCCCTCACTTCCCGTGTTCCTTTTCCGCAGGAGCAGGAGCAGCTCTACCTGAGGTCCAGTGCGGTGTCCTCCGCCACCTTTGAGCAGCCGAGTCGGCAGGTGAAGCTGTGGGTGAAGCTGGTGACTCCGTTGATTAAGAACTTCTTCTGAGGACGACAGGTACCGACCGCCTCTCGTGCCGCCCCGTTGGGCTCCCAGGGTCACTCGGGGCAGCTGGTCCTCTGGCCCCAGCTGGGGTTCCCAGACCTCTCACAGGAACTCCGGTGACCTGCGGAGTGGTGCAGCGCTCGGGTTGTGGATGGGTCTCATCACAGTGTGAAGCCTGCTGCTGAATGAGACGGCCCGGGGTGGGCAGTGGTGGGGTCAGCGTCAGGGAGCGCCCTTCCTCTCGCTGACGCTGCTGAGCCTGTGGTCTGGAGGCGGGAGCAGTGTGGGGACACGCTGGGCCCTGGAGGGGCCCGCAGAGGCCGGACCTCTTCCCCCTGATGGTTCCATGCCGCGCATGTCCGAGGTGCCACGTGCTCTGTGCTCTGTGCTCTGGGCTGGCAGCTGCAGACAGGACGGGCTCTGCCCGGTCAGGAGGTGCCTGTGCCAAGCTGGGCTGAGCTGTGCCCAGGGGTGGGCCACAGCTGAGCTGCCCTGGGGGCTGTCTGGACACTGGGCAGTGCAGCAGCCTCTCCTGAGTGACCTCTTGTGTTCCAGACCCCAGGCCTATCTGACTTCACGCCCTGGGGTCCCAGATGGGCCAGTGCCCCAGGGCGCTCTGGGCTCTATTAGCCCAGCCCTCGTGGGGGCAGGGCTGGAATGCTTGGCCTTTGGCTTGTGCAGGAGGGGCAGTGATGGGGAGTCAGGGGTGAGGAGAAAGGGGTGTGGCCGGTGCGCTTTTCAGTTTGGCACTGTTTGTAGTGTGGGTTCCCTTGGGCCCCCTAAAATACCAAGTGTCCCAGAGGAACCCCAAACATTATGCCGGTATCACACGCACCTGATTCAGACATTGGCAATTCCCTCGTGTCACCAAACACCCAGAAAGCGGTCACAATTCCAACTGCCTTACAAGTGTTTACTTCCTTTTAATTTTTCGATGCATTGGACTTGAGGTGCAGATAAGGTCCACACCTTGTGTTTGGTGACATGTCACCTAAGTCTCTCTTAATCCGTGGGGTCCCCCGTTTTACCCCCTTGCAATTTATCTGTTGAAGAATGAACCTCATTTTTATTGATCTACTAAAAACATTTGTGTGTCACCTCCCCACAGCAGGGCATCTTGGAAATGTGTCCTGGGCCCCTCTGCCCAGTGTCTTCAGGAGTGGGTTCCAAAACCTCACCGCCCCATTTCTCCGTCCCCAGGTGCTCGAACCTGGGCCCCCCAGGGCAGCGCGTCCTGCAGGTGGTGGGGTCGGCTCCCTCCCTGCACGTCGTCCCGGAAGCCGCCTCATGCGTCTTTGTGTGGCCCTCTCTTGAGGGCCGGTGGCCTAGCTAGCATGGGCTTGCTGCGTGCATGGGGGTGTCTGGTCTTGGACTAGGAGCATCTGCCCCCGCCCCGGCCAGGCAGCCTGCAGGGGTCAGTGGTCAGGAGTGGCCATGCTGCCCCGCCCTGGGGCCACAGCACATCAGTTAACAGTGATTGCCTTCAAACTAGTTATTAAATTGTCCTGTGGGACAGTGAGACCAGAGCAGCCAGAGGAATGTGCCAGGGCACCAGGTTTCTGTTTAGAGAGAGACTTTCTGTAAACAGGCTGGCGGTCCCTCAGGTTCTGTGGGACCAGCGCAGACAAGCGCACGGCCACTCCCTTTGTCCCTGCTGGTGACCTGTGGGGACAGTCGCAGGCAGCTTCTCCCCCTGGAGGTAATTTGGTTGGCTGCCCCCGTGTGCAGCATGGAGTAAGTGACCGCTTCAGGCTCCGGGCGCAGAACTGCAACAGCTTCCCATTTCGTGGTTATTACCAGGGATGAAAAGGAGCTGCCTAGTGCCACTGGCCACTCTGTCTCCCGTCAGAGGAGTGGCTCGCTGTCTCTCCCTCCTGGACATGAAGGGCTGCAGTGACCCCTCCTGGCCAGCAGAGGTGGTAGCCGGGTGGCCAGGCTCCTAGGCTGCAGCTGAGCCTCTGGGCCCCCAGGGAGGGGGGCAGTTCCCTTTCCTTCCAGGCAGCCCCCACCCCTCACCGGTCCCAGGATCGTTGTGACTTACCAGCCTCAGGATTAGGGCTTTTAGGACCCCTTCCTCACCCATCGTTAGGGTGAGAAGACTCAGAAAAAAGTTGACACAAAATTATAGGACCAAGCAGAACTTAGAATGCAGCCCGATATTCCCAGGGGACTGCCTTTACTCTGCTTTGAGCCTCAGATCACAAAGGGGGGCCAGCGATGGGCCCCTCTTACTGCTCCCCACCCCCCCACCGTGCCCCCAGGCCATCCCCTCCTCTTGCCTGTATCCCATTACCGGGGCCAGCCTCCAATGGCAGCCCCGTCTCTTTGCTGAAACGTTCTGCCACCAAGAGTCAGCCAGGTCTGGGGTGCGCAGTCTCATTCTACTGGGGTGATTCTGGTGGCAGATGGAACCAGCCTCCCACCAGTCGGACGGGGCCCCAGGCCCTGCAGGCCTGGCCCTGGGCAGGGACGCTTAGCGGCCCAGCGGCCTCTGACACCTCCCCCACTGGCTGCAGCGGGCTGATGCGACGCCTCTCCCTGCAGGGCACCGGTTTCCTGAGCCCTGTCCCCGGGACAGCTTCAGAGGCCTGACACACAGATGGGCTGAGGGACTTGTCCAGGGGACAGAGCACCTGGCCTTCCTCGTGCCCACTGTGGTGCGTGGCCCCGAGCCCCTGCTGTTAGTGCTGCCCAGCAGTAAAAAGGGACTTGGGGGCCTGGGTGCTTCTTTGTGGAAGCCTGGGGCCTCCCAGGACACACACGTGTCTAAGCTCTGGTCCCCGACTTCATGCTCACTGCATCCTGTCCCAGCAGCTTTAGGCAGCGGGCCGTTCATGGGGAGGCACTTGAGCTGCGTGGCATTGGCCTTTGGACTAGTACGTGGAAGGGGCATCGCCATGTCCTGAGAGAAGAGGGTGGCAGCCCCTGTTGATGATGAAACGCCCCGTCCCCTCCTGGTGGGATGGCTGTCGTCAGCACGAGGCGTTGGGCCAAAGGGTGTGCTGCTCATGGGCAGGAATTCCACTTCCCTCCGGGAAGTGAGGATTTGGGCGTTTGGCTCTTGGGACACTTGCCTTGGCTGCTGGGAATCGGGGCCTTGTCCCCAAGCCTGTGGCAGGACTCTGGTGGCCATTAGGTGTGAGCTGAAGGCCAGCTCAGGTGCATCAGATGGGCACAACTCAGTGACTTCAGTTTTAATTCAACCCAAACACCCGCTCCCACGCAGCCCTCCACCCTTTGGCATGTCAGCACGGGCATGGGCACTGTGTGCCCTTTTATTTAGGACAGAGCACCCTTAGGTTCCTGTGAGACATCAGTAGTGGGTGCATGGTGGAGTTTCTCTTGTGAACTTGGGGCTGTGGTTAGATCTGGGGGGCCTGGGCTGCAGGATCTAGACCTGCAGGAGCAGTGCCACGCCGGCCAGCACCCACTTGGCTGCCTTCTCTTTGGTCTTCAAGTTAAAGGTCCAGACGTAGGTGGGGCCGCGGATGCGGGTCTTATACACGGGACACTCATATATGTTCTTGGTCTCCATGCGGTCCACAGGGATGGCCTTGATGAAGATGACGGGCATGGCTGGTGTCAGCTCCTTCAGCCGTGCTTCAGTGATGACTCCGGTCTGGGTGTCCCAGCGAGCTCCTGCGGGGACAGTGCTGGCTGTGACTGAGGGGATGGGCTGGAGAGAGAGAGGCCTGGCCTCGGACCTCCATGCCTGCGGGGTAGGTCGGCTGCTGCCCCTGGGGACTGCTGATGATGGAGTTGTCAACGGAGACTTCGTCAGTGAGGACATGGCCACCCCAACCCCGCTGTGCACCCCGTGCTTGGCACGAAGCTATCGGCACCATCGTTTACATCTGTTTCAGAGCCTCATCCGCCAGCTTCTTAATTTCAGTGCAGGAAACGGTAACCCCGCTGAAACGGCAGGAGCTGATAGGCCCTGGCTCCTTTACGTGCACGGGGGCTGTCCGCAAAGTATCCAGCCATGCTGTACGCAAAACAGAGGCACTTGGGCTGGGGTTTTCCGGACAGCCCTCAAGGGTGTATCCTGTGTGCACACATGTGGTGTTAAGTAACTACATATGCACGTAGAGCTGCTATTGCCTTCAACCAGGCTGCTGGCATTTCTACTCCCATAGTTAAGGATTATGCTTCCTGTCCGTGACTCCAAAATAAACACAGAGGATGGCTGCTGCTGTGTCTCCCTTTGGGATGGGGGGACTGGGGGGCCCCTGAGCCTTTTTGCTGGCCAAGCCCTGACACCCCTCTAGGTAAGAGGTGATGGCACCTGGACAGGAGCTCTGACCCTGAGGGGGCTCCTGGACCCTCACCCACCAAACACACATCTGTTCTGGGCTCCCTGCCCCAAGGCCTGGGATGGCTGAGCCCCTGGTCACCTTGAAACAGGTGCTCATGTTTAAGGGTGAGGGCAGCCATTTCAGCAAAGCAGAGCCAGGCCGGGGGCCTGGAGTGCCGTGTTTCGGTCCCTTGCAGACCTCTGTCTAAGCATGTTCTCAGCACAAGTCACCTGTCTCCTGTGAACTCCAGGCTGAGAGCCCACCTGGCCCCCTTACAGCATGCACAGCCTGTCTTTGCTGAGAGCTACCGTATTTGCTGTGTATAATGCGCACTTTTGGGGCCCAAATTTGTGAGAGAAAAAATAAGGCTACGTATTATACACGGGTAGTACTGATTCTGTATCTATATAAATGCTTTTAATTCTTTCACTTATGTTTATGAATTAAATGTGTAACTCTAGAAATCAATAAGGATACCTTCAAGCAAAGTAATACCCTGGAATGTGATAATCATTTTTTATATTAAAATTTTTATATATAAAATTTCTTGTACTGTACTGTTAAAAAATAAATGCTAAAATTCCTTTATGTGTGTGTGTGTGTGTGTGTGTGTGTGGTTCCCTAAAATTCCTTTATGATATGAAAAACAAGTACCTAAACGTAAACATAAAAAATCTGAATTAAAAGATTTTGCCCAGGAAAGTTTGGGCCAAGAACGTGGGTGAGCATTATACACAGCAAAATACGGTAGCCTCTTCTCCAGCAGAGCAGGAGCGGCTCTGGAAGCTTCCGCAGACCAGCGCCCTCTTACCTTCCATGAAAAGCCCATACACGTAGGAGCCCTCTCGTGGGGGAGCCGTCATGTCCTCGCGGTTCTTCTTGGTCACCTCCACAGACAGACACATTTTGTCCAGTGGCCACTCGTTCTTCCTGGCCGTGGACTGCATGATGGCCGTGAGGAAGGACTGGGGGTTGAAGAAGCCGGCCAGCCACACGGTGGTGGGCAGGGCGAAGTCTGTCGTCCAGGCCTCGAGCTCCTGGACGGAAACATGAGTCAGGGCATGCCAGCCGGCTCCATGTTCAATGCGCGAACAGTTGGAGAAGGTTCCAGAAGCGGTGGCTGGACACAGGACAATTTGGGGGCCCAAAAGAAGCTTGCTTTCGCTGCCTCCCTGCTTTTAGAGGCGGCTGCCGCTCATGGGTGCCACCTGCACTTCCGGAGCTGTGTGGGCGCGAGCTCCCATGTTTGTGTCAACGGAATCCGCTCTCACCTCGAGCCCCCTGTTGTCCTCCCTAAGGAGGCAGTGCCTGCACTGTCAGGGGTCTGCGGCGTGGGCCAGGCCCCTCTGGCCCTGCTCTGCCAAACGCCAGGCTGCCGGACAGCCGCGGGCCAATGGCGGACTGGCGTTGTGGGGGCGGGGTGGCGCTGTGGGGGTGGGGCCGCGCTGTGGGGGCGGGGCCGCGCTGTGGGGGCGGGGCCGCGCTGTGGGGGCGGACTGGCGCTGTGGGGGTGGAGCCGCACTGGGAGGGGGTGGGGGCGCCCGGGGGCCTGCCCTTACCCTGATGCGCAGCAGCAGATCAGCATACCAGGCCGCCAGGCCCATCATGGAAGGGTAGGCCCGGGCCACCCACGTGTCTGGCACGGTGTCGTAAAACAGCGCTGTGCACAGGTCTTCCATGTCGGTCGTGATGGTCAGCTCCCCCTAAGGGATACACAGACGGGTGCTGGGGGGCCCAGGTCGTGCCACTGGGCATGGACACAGACTTGGGGGGTCATGGGCCTTGTTTAGCCCACTTGGGTGGGAGAGCGCCTGGGCGTTGTGAGTTGTCGAGGGGATGTAGTTTGACATCGTGGCGCCTCTGCAGGTGGCCACGCTCGCACCTCCGGTAGGGAGACAGTTTAGGTGGCGCCCATAGCTCCAGGCCAGGGAATGGAGGGGCCTGGGGTCGGGGTGCGTGAGTCAGCCTGCACTGGCCAGCCCAGCCCGCTTCCTAAGTCACATCCCCGGGCCCCGCTCACCCACACTTCGTACCTTCAGCCCCAAGTTCAGCTCCTTCAGCGAACGGCGCATTTCATTGGTTAGGATATTCATCCGTTCACATTCTTGAAAGGCGACCACCACGTAGGGGGTCTTCTCGGCCGCCTTTGCCATGATCTCGGCCATGTTGAACGTCTCTGGGATCTTCTCAAGGATCTCATCCAACACGGCCTTCACCTGGAAGCGGCCCCCAGCCCGCCCTGTCACAGCTGCCAGCCCTCCCCCAGCGTCGGGGAGGGAGCCCACCCCACGTGCCCACCGCCCCAGCGCTGGCAGCAAAGACAAGAGGACTTGCCAGGAAAGCAGGACCACCGAGGTGCAGCCACGCACCCACAGGCGGGGGCGTCTCGGCCGGTGGGCTCTGAGCATTGCTGGGGGGGACAGGAGGGTCTTACCTTCTCCTCACGGGACACGCCGGTGCCTGCTCCCGAGTCCGTCTCCTTGGGCTGCATTTCCAGGACGGTCCGGAACAGCTTCTCTGAGGTGACCGTCAGAAAGCCAATCTCGGCATTGGGGTGCAGGCCGTACAGGTAGGGACTCTCGGGGGGCAGGTTCTCGTCAATGTATTCGTGGTAACCCTGAAAAGGGGCGGTCGGTCAGGCCGCAAAGGAAGAGCTATGCAAGCTGGGATATTCTTTCCAGAAGGTTCCACCCCTGCCTATCTCGCCCTCTGCACAAACCCCCTGGCCCCCGACGGCCTTCCCTGACTGCTCCCCTTTGCTCCCCAGCTACATAAAGGAACTTCCCACTCCCCGGTCCCCGAGGCCGTGCTTCAAACCCTCTCGTGGTTCCCTGACTTCTTGCTCCATTACTGATGTCCCTTTCTCACCAGGGAGCCAGCTAGGACGGCACAGCCTTGTCGCTATTGTGTCACAGGGCGAGCCCCTGTTTGCTCTGTGGTCCGTCCCTGGGGAGGAGCTCCCTCACCTTGTAATCCAGGTTGGGGGGGATCTGGAAGCCCGGGGCCAGATGCACCTCGCCCTCCAGCATCTCTGTGCGGATGAACTCCGCCAGGTACGTCCTGCACAGCCGGCGGTCCCAGTCATCCGTGATGTGGCCACCATACATGATCTCACCAAAAAGGTAGCGGAGGTCGTCCCAGGGCACCTTCAGGGGACAGAAGCAGTGGGGATGGTGCTCCCTGCCCCGCCCCCCTCGCCCCTCACTGCCAGTCCTGTGTCTGGCTTGGGTGGCAGGGGACAGTCCCCAGCTCTCTTGCCCGCACTTTGCCGGCGCTCCCTGCTGCTGCCTCAGACCCCGCAGGTCCCCCATCCAGCCCCCGTTTGCCCCCTCTGCCCTTTAGCCCGGAGATGCAGGGCCCTCTGTGACCCTCCGTCCACTGTCCACTTTCGACAAAAGCAGTTTAATTCTATGTGGAGTGTGTTGTGACTCTCGGGCACTGAGTGTCTTTCTGGCCTAGAAGCCCAGTTAGACCTTCAAGTGGGTCTTGCTTCTGGTGCTTCTGGTTCTTTCCTAGCCTTTGAGGTCCTGGGCATGTTTCACGCCTCAGTTTGCACTCCTGCGGATCACACGCGGCCGCTGGGTCGCCTGTGGGGGGCACGGGCCACTCCCTGCAGGGCTCGGTCCCACGCCTGCATCTCCCCCCCGCACCCCCCAATCTAATCATGCCCTCAGGGCCACAGCCCGTTCCTGGCTGTCTTCTCCATCCGCGGGTGCTGTATGCGGCTGACGGGACGCTTCCGCCCTCCGGGGAGGTTTCTCTGGCCTTCCCTCTACACCCGGTTCTGTCTCCAGACACTGACCGAGCACCAGCCTTGTCCACTGCCCCGAGGTGCTGGGATCTGTGGGGGATGTCCCTGTTTGGGTGCCAGACGGGCAGCCCCCCAAAGCTATCTGCCCCCATGGAGTGTGATGACGAGCAGAAACGTGTCTTAAACAGAAGATGATGAACAACTAAAGAGGGAGGGAGGGCGGGGAAGGCTTGGGGGGGAGGGAATTGAGCCGGGCAGCAGGCCCCCCGCTACCTTGGCGTTGGCCTCCAGGTAGTTGTAGAGCACGTTGATGGAGATGGTGAGGTCCCCATTGTTGAAGGGGTACGACCTGTTCCAGCCCTGGGCCCCAAACTTGCGCCTCTCGGCCACCACAGCATGGAAGTAGCACAAGGCGAAGAGGATGCACTTGAACTCCGTCTCCTTGGTGCACATCTCCAGGGTGTCCTGCAGGGGGCGTACACTCCGGGTCAGGCCCGTCAGGCAGGGTCCACACAGGCCACCAGCTGGGACCCGAGCCAGGTGGTCTGCTGGGGGTGGAGGGGATAGAGTCTCCCCCAGTCTGCAAAGCCTGGCAGAGGACACTATCAGAACTGACAGAAAGTGATCACTTAAGTACTGATTACAAGTCAAATGATTGATTGTGCTTCCTAATAAACTGGTCCCCATCACAGGACATTTCAGGGCTTACTGAGCAGTGCTCCTTCACAGTTACCAACACCCCTCATCACGCCTGTGCAGACGGCACCCACACTCCCTTCCTTTCCCCACGGCCCCAGGGAACGGCAGTCCCGGCCCAAGTTCTCATCCAGGTTGGGGAGATTTGACTGATTATGACTCGTCTTTGCTAAGTGGGCAGCTGACTGACACCTGAACACACAGAGGCTTCTGGAAGCTCAGCTGTGTCTTCCTCACCTGCTGGGCCCGGTGCTCTGTGGGGGCTGCAGGCAGAGCTGCTGAAACACCGGCCGAAGGGACAGACAGCTGTCAAAATGGCCACGACGGTGAAAAGTGCTGGGACAAGACGCCCTGGCTGACATGGAGGGGGCCTCCACTTGCCCCGGGGGCACACTCAGCTCCGGGACCCCCTGCGCCTGGCCGAGGACCCCTTCGCTGGCCCCTGCCTCGGCACCCGCGTCCCAGACCCAGCTTGGACACCGTCCCTGCCCTTACACCCGGGCACAGTGGTTACTGCTTGGGGGGAGGACGGTGTGACCCGCTCCACACATCTGCTGTCTGTGACTTCTCTCTGACCCTGACAGGTCCTTTAAAAGCCGGTTAGGGAGCTGTTAGTTGATAGTTTCACATATTCTTTTATGTATTAAATACATCAGATACAGAAGTTACGCATTCTTGGCACTGTGCACCCCGTGAGTACCGATCTCTGTTGGGTGTAATCGGAGGAGAGTACGGGGTTTCTTCCTCAAAAAGGTTTTAGACTCTGATTTGGAGATCAAGTGCGTGCACCCAGACAGTTCTGATGCAGAATGGGAGGCGGGCAGGTGCCGAAAGGAGAGATGCTGGTGCTGAGGGTTTGCACGAGGGCGCGGGGATGCCAAGGACGGAGAAGGTGGGAGGCCTGGGCCGGGAAGCACAGCTCGGAGCCCGGCGAGGCTGGTGCTACCATTGATGGACAGGAGGGACCAGGGAGGCACTGTGGCCCCAGCAGGACTGACTGACCATCAGGGAACTACCCTCAGGAGCTCGGCCCCTTCCTAAGGCGCCCAGACAAACCACAGACCTGGGCCTCCTTTACCTGGACTGATGTGCAGGTCATGAGACCGAATGAAAACGTGCATTTCCGTTGTGTAACGCTGTGAGTGGTGGCACTGCCCTGGCACTCTGCACCTTTTCAGGAATGTATTGACTTGGCATTGCGGGTGTGTGTGAGTGTGTGTGCGTGTGAGTGTGCGTGTGTGGGGGCATGCGTGCCTGTGGGCGTGCATGCGTGTGAGCGTGCGTGTGAGTGGCGTGTGTGTGAGCATGCGTGTGTGTGGGCGTGGGGGCGTGCATGAGTGCATGTGAGCGTGCGTGCAAGTGTGCGTGTGAGCGTGCATGTGTGAGCGTGCATGCGTGTGTGCGTGAGTGTGCGTGTGTGAGCGTGCATGCGTGTGTGCGTGAGTGTGCGTGTGTGAGCGTGCGTGTGTGAGCGTGTGTGCGTGCATGCGTGTGAGCGTGCGTGCGTGTGTACTGTGGGCGTGCAGATGAGAACCAGCGTGGGGCGTCCTCACAGTCCACCCTCTGACCCTTGGCCTTGGAGCCCAGGGAGTCCCCCTGGCCTGGTCCCCCAGGGCTGCTCAGCCCGGGCACTGGGGCTGGGCACAGGGGTGGGAGGGGGCATGCCCACCTGGGTGAAGAGGTCCAGCGCCTTGTGCAGGTTGGCGTGCATGCCCGTGGGCGGCTCGTTGGTGATTTTGATGGCGTTCTCCAGGATGCCCTGGGGGATGATGTGGGACTCCGGGCTGGGGGCCGGCTCGGCGCTCATGAACACACGGTAGTCCTTGTGGCTGCCGGTGCTGTAGCGCTCCACCTTCTTGTCCAGGGTGCTCAGCCAGCGGGCAACCAGGTGGATGTTCTGCGGCCAAGACCGGGGCTCAGCACCCACACACCCCATTTGGCCGTGTCCCCTGGCAGGGCTCTTTCTAGTGTCACCTGCGCCCCGCCCCCACCCCACCATTCATCCTTAACAGGGCGCGGGGTGCACAGGGTCATTTCAGCTCAGCAACTGTGGCCCCAGCGTCCATCTTGGTGCTCAGTTAATCCAAGACTCCACCAGCCTTAAGGCAAGTCCCTCCGGCCCTCGGGTGGCCCAGCATGAGGCTGAGCGTATATGGTCCCCACCCCTTTCTGAGAGGTTTCGGTAAAAAAAAAAAAATGACACCGAGGTCTCCACCTGGGACAGGTGAGGCCCCAAGGATCCAAGTCGGCCACACGGTAGGGTCTGTGGGAGCAGGGCCAGCCAGGATGTGCCAGGGGGACAAGTGGGACGCGGGTGGGCTGGAGGAGGCCCCTGAATGTGGAATGCAGGCCTCCTGGCTGGGGCGTGGGGGCGGAGGAGAGCCCTTCTCCCACTAGTGTTTTTGTGTTTCTCTTTCAGGGCAGGCTCGTCCGACCCACAGCCCGTGGCCCAAACACAAATCATAAACTTCCTTAAAACGTTCCAAAAATTACGCACGGACCTTTTGTTTCGTTCTGTCTTGTTTAGCTCATCAGCTATCGTGAGTGTCAGCGTACGGAGTGTGTGGCCCAGGGAAGCCACACGGTGGGGCGCCCGCCTTAGGGGTTCTTGGGTGCGAAGCCGATGCCTTTCTCACACTGACGAGTCCCCCACGCTCTCTCCTGAGCAGTCCTGACGCCCCCCGCCCCCTGCCGACCCGGCAGAGCTGAACTTGCTTCGGGCACCTCCAGCCGGGTCGTGAACGTGAACCCCACCACCCACTTTCTCTCAGGCCCCCAGGCCAATTCCCATGGCCGCTCCGTTGGGAGCCCTCACCCTGGGGGCACCGACACCCCCATACCTGCAGGATGACCCAGTGTCCCGCTTCTGCGGCCACATCCAGGGCATTCTCGGCCACCACCTCTTGTCCTTGTCCCAGAGACACGTTATGGAGTTTCCCGTTGTCTATGGTGAACCCCAGCTTTTTCCCTAAAGGAAAGGAAAACAGGAACCGTGTGGGGGAGATTGAACGGCCAAGGTTAAAGCTCTGTGACCCACATCTGGGACTTCCGCACCCTCCCTACCCCCAACAGCAGACGTCCCCTGCAACCCTGCACTGTGTGAACAGACTTCAAGCTCTTTTCCAAAATGTGTCAAAAGGGTACAAAAAATAAAAAGTTGATATTTTGCTTATGTTACACGTCTAATAACATTTTGAGCTGCTTTGTATATAAATGACATTTTATTTTAAATTTGTTATATGGTAATAAACTTGCCATTGCATTTAAGTTTAGCAAAAAATACTCAAAACATACTAAGTGGCATCCATGAGATTTAAGTATGGATAAATTCGAATCTAATGGTATCGATGACATAAAAAATTTATTACAAAACGTTACACAATACGGCACACAAAGCACATTGTTGTTGATAATGCAAGCCACAGGAAAACATGCTTAAAAATGTAAATGGAGAAAAGATTTTTCGTGAGCTCGTGGGGTACACTCCAGCGCCCCAGTCAGCGGATGGAAACATTCGGATACATCCGCATGTCACAGCAGAAGGGTGAAAAGCCAACTTAACGTGTGCAGCCCGGTGACAATGTGACACGTCCCCGGTGTGCACCCATCTACCTGGTTCCAGGACATTTCCATCACGCCGGGGGGAAGCTCCATGTCCACAGACCGTCCCTGCCCAGGCCCCTGCCCCAGCCCCTAACCTGCTGCCTATTTACTACCCCTGGACATTTCGGATACATGGAGTCGTGTAACACGGGGCCGCCGTGTCCGGCTTCCTCCTCCTGGCACAGTGTTTCCAAGGTCCCTCCACGGTGGAGCACGTGTCAGCGCGTCACCCCTTTTTAGGGCCGAGCAATGCCCCACCATGTGAGTGTCGGTTGGTGAGCTGATGGACTCGTGGGTTGCGTGTCCTCCCTTCTGGCCACTGTGAATGTAGAGTGCTGCTGGGACCCCCGTTTTAGCGCCTTTGGGTGCAGGTGCTGGGTCTTGTGTCCCCCCCCAGTGGCTGCCGTGTTCGGCACCCCCACCAGCGATGCACCAGGCTCCGGTGACTCTACATCCTCCCAACATTGTCACTTCCCGTGTGTTTGACCATAGGCACCCCGAGGGGTGTGGGGTGTCACCTCACTGGGGCTTTGCTTTGTGCTTCCTGATGACTGAGGCACCTACCCAGGGCTTCCACGTCTTTCAGGGGGTCGACCCCCGGGGAGAGGATGAAGAAGATGGGTGTGGAGGGGCTGCTCTCCTTGTAGGACTTGGAGAACTCGACGCTCCGGCCCTCCACGAACTTGCTGCCCATTTTCTCCTCCACGAAGTTCCTGAGGAGACACGCCTGGTCAGAGGCGAGGGCGTGGGGCATGGGGTGCGGGGGGCCGTGACCCAGGGGAAGGGCCACTTCCTGGGGGATGTTACTGAGCAGAGAAAGGTTCCAGGCTGGAGGACAGTTCCTGGTGCAGGGGTGTGTGTGCAGGGGAGGGGTGTGCAGGGGTGTGTGTGCAGGGGTGTGTGTGCAGGGGAGGGGTGTGTGTGCAGGGGAGGGGTGTGTGTGCACGGGGGACGAGCTCCCCGCCGTGGCGTTACTTGCTCCCTGGGACCCTGCGTGGTGCTCGTCCTCGGAGCGGCGAGCGCGGTTCGGGTGAGAGGGGCCCAACGCGCCGGTCCTGCCTGTTTTCAAAGGCGCGTGAGGAGGACCGGGAGGGAGCACGGGCGGCAACGGGCCACTCCGGGTGTCCAGGTGAGCACGCCTCAGTGCCAGGTGGCTCGGGGACCTCAGAGCCCTCAGTGTCCCCGACGAGGGGCTCAGTGTTCCCCGCACGGAGGAGGAGCAGGATGCGGCTGGGTCTCTGCGTCCTGGTGACGTCCCCCTCCACACCCTCCCGACGACCAAGGGGTTTCAGGAGGAGGGAAGCTGGTTTTCTGCAAGGACCACGCACACGGGTCGTTGGAAACTCACAGGAAAGAAGTGACTTGACACAAATACCTGTCACAAGCCCCAAACTCTCCCTAGCTTGACACCATGAGCCCTGGGGTCCATCGAGGCCCCTCTTATGGGACATGCAGTGTAGTACGGGGTGGCCTTCAGAGCTCAGCTGCCTGTCCCTCTCCCATGATCCTACGCGGCCGAGCCGACTCTGTTCTGAGTGACTCGTAGGAGGTACAATTAGCGATTTTAATGTCCCGCCCCCGCTTTGGAAGCGTGACGGTGGCAGTGTCCCCAGGGAGAGCTTGCTCATCCCCAAGCAGGTGGCTCTCTGCATGCTCTGAGCACCTGGGAGGCCTTGGGGTGCACCTGTTCTTAGAGGCCACCACCCCTCCCCCACCCTTCCCCCTGACTCAGCGGGGATCTGTGGGTGAGGCCAGGTGGGCCTTCCAGCCACCCCCCAGGGCCTTCCAAGGCACCTTGACCTGGATTCGCCCCCGCCTGGCCTTCACTGATCCCGCTGAACCAATGCTGGCTGCAGGGAGTGGGGGTGTGGCGGCTGTGGGGAGTCGGGGGACACACCCTCTGAAGGGCTCTGACGGGACTCCATCCTGGCTTTAGGAACTGCCTGGGAACGTAGGCACTGGGACCGATGTCCGGGGAGGACTCCCGGAATGTACCCCGCCCTGATGTCACTGACCCAGTGCCCCTAATTAATTACCAGGTCACACGGTCACTCGGAGTTAAAGCCGCAGAACCGCGCGTGCCGGCGCCGGCGGGGCTCCCCCAGCACTGCGTGCGTCTGTGCTGGGGACGGCTGGGGCCAGCCCCCGGGGGCGGGCAGGAAATGCCCCCGCAACCGGTCATCAGCGTGGTGGCAGAGTCGACACCACACAAAGTGACCGGCGCTGCGACCCGGCTTTGTTCCTGGGAGCCAGTTTGTGGGAGCACCCACCCACTTTGGGAGGTGAGCCCCATCCCGCTGGAGCGGTGAGAGCACCCCCTTCAGGGGGGGCTACTGGGGGGGGTGTGAGCTCAGCGGGTGGGGTGCTCCGCGTGGTCACCCCACGAGGGAGGCACAGCTGCTTCCCCCCGCCTTACGGAAACCCCACGGCTCGGCCGCGGGGCCCTGGTGTCAGGGCTGCTCACACGCAGGGACCCTGGGCGTCCACCTCGCTCAGGTCAGCTGGCCGGGCTGGCTGGGGGCGGTCCCCGCGGGGCCGGGCGGGGGGGGGG